>JAPFRF010000012.1:44776883-44811883 GCA_029282475.1 Phrynocephalus forsythii | reverse complement strand
CCGGAGGCATTGACAGCGAGACAAAAGCAAGGCATGCCCACCCCAGGAAACAAAGCCATTATCCAGAAACCTTCAAGCCGCCTCTCTAAAACAGCCTGCTTCCCGCCTCCCCCTCCTGTTGCTCTTTTCATAATATCGTTACAGATTTGATCATCTTGGCGTTCTCTGAGCGGGATGGCAGCCACCACACAGGCTGCTAGGGCTGCTATCCCACGACCACTAAAAACTGCTTGAAGATGCGGTTAATAAAATTGTGCCCCAGCAGACTTTGGGCCTTTTTACACAACCCCTAAGATCCGCTGGTCCCTTAAATTCGGACCAGAGATCTTGAGGGTTCGTTGCTGTTCCTCCCTCCCCACCCGCTCGGCACTTCTTTGTTCTGTCTGCGGGAGGAGGGGAGGAAAAAAAAGCCTTAGACAGAAACAAAAGAATAAAAGGCTTACCTCCCGGTGTTGGGGGAAGTTGCTCCGATCTCCATTTACTTCCTGGTTCCTCTTTAAGGGGCGGAGGCAAAAGATAAACAACAGAAAGAAGCGAGGAGAGCTCAGGCAGTCTCCGCATCAAATATTTTTCACCATAAAAAAGCAGGTACAAGAAAAGTGCAGTTTGGTCGCGCTAAGTGGGCGGGGTCGCACTTAATTGTCTGCAAACTCCGGAGCTGGTGGGTAAACATTTTTATCGTCCGGAGCTTGCAGCCATTTGCGGCAGAGCTTAGGGGTCGGGTATAAATGCCCTTTAAAGGGGGGAAATGCGACCACGCCCACTTAAGTGCCACCCAGGGAGTTTAACAAGCACTGGGGCCTCTATCACATGACCGCTAAATGTGGATGATAATATAATGCTCACTTTTTCCGAGAGTGGTCATGTGACATTAGTTGCGCAGTTACCGCCCCCATGGTAGCAATTTTGAACCTCTTTTTTGTGTCCCCATCTGCCAAATGCGCATCAAAGTGCCGTTTGGAAAAGCTGTTTACTGCAAAATGGGTGAAACCAGAAGAAGATGCAGTTTTTTCAAGTTGACACGACCTTTGCTTCGCATCAAAATGTGCATCAGCGAGTGAAGCAATTTGATCAAACCCCTAGAGGTGGTGCAGGAAGATGTGCTTGAGATGCACTTCAGCGGGCGTGTTCGAGAGGGGTGTTCAGAAGATGCAGCTGGCCGTGGGGGCATGATCTTTAGATGCGGATTCAGTAAAAGAAAAAGCCGCATTTAAGTGGTTGTGTGATAGAGGCCCTGGTCTCGAAGTGGTACAAAGCTTGCCTCAGTTCCGATGTGGATTTTTAACCGGTACTGGAATCCGTGGGGACTCGGAAAATCCGCATCAAAGCCTTTTTGGGCGTTTATACACGACCCCTAAGCTCCGCCGCAAATGGCTGCAAGGTCCGGACCTTAAAAATGTTTACCCACCAGCTCCGGACTTCAAAGAGTGCGACCCGCCCACTTTAGCAAGACCAAACAGCAGTTTTCTTGTACCTGGTCTTTGATGGTGACAAATATTTGATCCGGTGTAAGGATAGTGAGTGGGGGGCTCTCCTGGCTTCCGTTTGTTCTTTTTTTGCACCCCGCCCCTTTAAGAGATCTGAATGCTGCCGGGAACAAAACGGAGGTAAACCAGCAGTCTTTTCTTTCTTTTTTCTCCCTCCCTCAGGCAGCCAGCAACCAGGAAGTGCGGAGGGAGGTGGGGACAGAGGAAGAGCGACGAACCCCTAAGATCTCTGGTCCGAATTTAAGTGGCCAGCGGATCTTAGGGGTCGTGTAAAAAGGCCCTTTGTTCTGCTGTGTTGCGGTTCCTGCTTGTGGGGACATAAAAGATGCGGTTCTTTAAACTGTGGGGACGCAGGAACTGCCTTTTCAGCCACATGACCGTTCTAGGCGTGGGGGGGGGAATCTGCATTTTACTTTGATCCGGATTTTCTGGCTGTGGGATAGCAGCCTAGGTTGCCTCCCTCCATCTCAGGTGGCTTCTTCCTTGTCAACCATGTCATCCAAGGGGGCACCGACCAGGACGCGGGTGCCATTTAGAGCTGGTACAAACAAGGGGCTTGGCAATGTTACCTTTGCACCCTTCTGACCGCCCTTTGCCTGCCTCCCGACGGCAGCTGATCCTTCGTCCCACCCCTACCCCCCAGCTCCGTTCCAGCCCTGGCCCTTTCTCCTGCTGCTCCCCTGATTCCCGTAGCCCTCCTTCAGGAATAATGCCACATTATCCATCATTATGATGAGGGATGTCAGGTTTAAGTGGGTGCCTGGTCCTTGACAATTAGGCCTAAGTGTTACTTGTCTGCTTCAAATTCAAATTAGTGAGGCTGGATCGATATCAGAAAAGATATAAAGACTTGGAGCACTCCGGGCCGCTCGGAGGGAAGGCAGCCGCAGCCGGGGCCTGGATTAGGCACTCGAGCCGCGCTCCTGGGGCGAGGGCCTTGCTCTTTGATTAGATGATTTCTTCGGGCCCCTTCTCCCTGCATGGGATGGGGCGGGCGGGGGCGGGCGGGCGGAGGGCAAGGGACGCAGACAAAGAGGGCCCAGCAAGGCACCCCCCCCGTGTCCTTGCCCAAAACGCCTGCATGTTTTTTCTAGAATATGGATGTCCGTTTGGGCAACCTGCATCCAGCGTGTGGACGACCCCTCCGGCTGAGGTGGGGTGAGAACTCCCTGTCCCAAAACGTGGCTGGGCAAAGTCCTGGTCCTCTTGGCTGTTGGAATCCCCCACTCCCCCCACCCCGAAATGAAGAATCCTGTGTTCTCTGGAAGCTCGGTGCCTTTCCTGGCCCCCATGCTTTGTGGAACTGCAGCCCGCTTCTTTGGTGGATTACATTCCGTGGAGGCCGATGTCAGAGTCAGGCATACAAGTCTTTTAGTTACCGCTGAGGCCCTTTGCTATTTTTGAGACAAATGGCTATGGATCGTCCGGGACTGCCCCGCTAGTGACCCTCTTAACGGTGTGCCCCTTCAACAGGCTTTCTGGGAAGGGCTGGGTGCTGGACCAGACCAGCATCTTTGCACAGGTCGATGCCTTTGTCCAGCGGTGCAAGGACCTCCTGGAGGTAGGTGGCAGGGGTGTATCGGGGGAGGCAGAAGGGTACATCTGCCCCAGGCGCAGCAATCCGGGGGGGTGCCTGGAGGGGGAGCAGGAGGAGGAAGCTGTGCACCCTCCCGCCTCCCAGCAATCCTCCTTTCCCCAGAAGCAGTGGTGGCGAACCTTTGGCCCTCAGATGTTTTGGACCACAACCCCAGAATTCCAAGCCTGCCATTGCCAATGACAAAGGACTGTGGGAGTTGTGGTCCAAAACATCTGGAGGGCCGAAGTTTGGACACCACTGCCCTAAAGCTTGGCGGCGGCACCCCCTTCGCTGCCTCCGACGCCGCACCAAGAGCGGCGAAGCAGGCAGGCAGCCAGGAGCTCAGTGGCCGTGGTGCCCTCCTCCTCCTCCTCCTCTTCCTTGCCTTGGTGGGAGAGGTGTAAGGCGCCCATGCGCTCATGCGCACACCCATGCACCCACCCCATGTCCGCATGGTTCGGCCTCCAGTTCCTGGGTTGGTGTGATGTGGGGGCGGTGGCAGGAAGGGAGCAAAAATGAACTTTGCCCCCAGGCGCTCCAAATCCTGTTTACACCTCTAGTAGGTGTCCCGTTGTTCCTGAAGGCCTTGGTCCCCTGAGACCCTTCCTGGCCTTGTCTCGGGTTGATTTCCAAGGGGAAGGATCAGGGGATGCGACCCTTTGTGGTGCACCTTGAGCTTCACGCAGTGGG
Organism: Phrynocephalus forsythii; assembly: GCA_029282475.1. Classification (NCBI taxonomy): domain Eukaryota; kingdom Metazoa; phylum Chordata; class Lepidosauria; order Squamata; family Agamidae; genus Phrynocephalus; species Phrynocephalus forsythii. Next base: position 44,808,130 of record JAPFRF010000012.1, on the reverse strand, counting down.
GAAGGGAATCCCTGGATCCCCCCGGCTTCCCCGAAAGGAGAATGGCCGGGTTACGCACACCCTTCCGTGGTGCGTTGGTGTCCGAACAGCCCTACCGCACTTAGGTTTTGAATCACTTTTTGCTTAAAGTCAAATCGCTTTAAAAATCACCTACCGCATTTCCAATCGCTTTTTTGCGGAGCCCCCTTGGCCACGCCCCTTTTCAGCCGCTGTGTCGGTTTTTCTTGCGACGGCCACCCTGAGGGGTGGTGTTTTTTTAAACCGATTCCTAGACCACTTTTTGAAGCGATTTGGCTCAAACTGTGGACACCATGCACCGTTTTTTTTTCTGGGTTTCCCCCTCTGTATGCCTTATCCTGCCGTCGGAAAAGCAGAAAATTAGCTACATTACTTAGAATGGAAGAACAACGGCATGACATTACCCTATTAAAAAAATATTCCGAAATAGAAAGCAAAAGCAAAGCAAAGTGTTCTGCTTATATACTGCCCCATACCACTACAAGTAGTCTCTGGGCGGTTTACAATTTTTTTAATTACAGTGTGCAGGCTACACATTGCCCCCCCAGCAAGCTGGGTACTCATTTTACCGACCTCGGAAGGATGGAAGGCTGAGTGAACCTTGAGCCTGCTACCAGGGATTGAACCCAGGTCGTGAGCACAGTTTTACTTGCAGTACAGGCATTTAACCACTGCGCCACGAGGCAGATGATGGGAAAATGATGGACAAAATCAGAACAAAAAGCGGTTTAGCAAAGTGCGGACAAGGAAACCGGTTCATGAGAAAACGCCAAGTGCGGAATGCTGAATCGCTTCAGCGACCACGTGACCAGGGGAGGGCAGAAGGCGATTCAAAACAAAAAGCGGTTGCTGTTTGAAGTGCGGTAGCGGCAGAGGACGGAGAGAAAGGGAGAGCCATCGGAAGTGACCGGTGAACGCTGGCGAGGGCTTTCAGGGGCCACGCCAAACAAGGCCGGCGGCACCTTTTGCCCCGCAGGTCTGTGACAGCCAGCAGCACTTTGCCCGCTGGGAGGACGGCAAGAAGACGCCCCTGCCCTGCTTCTTTGGCCAGCGGGCGCCAGAGATGACCCGGAGCTTCCTGGAAATAGAGGAGACCTTCAACAAGTACCTCAACAACCTGCGGAACGTCAAGGGGGGGATCCTGGACGTGAAGAACACCTCGTGGCACGAGGACTTCAACCGGTGAGAGAGAATCCCTGCCCGTCCCAATAGTTAGTGATAGGTTTAAAATAGTTTTTTGTACCCCACCTTTTTCCTTAAAAAGGGCCCAAGGTGGCTCATATCCTTGACAGGCAATATTTGAAGCGGAAAACAGGGAATAGGAGACCGTGGTTTGCATCATTAAAAGACAATCTTTAAAGCTAAGAACAATAAGTGCCATGGACCCTCGTATAACAAACGGTTTGTATAACATTAAAAAATCCGGGAAAAGGGGAAATTTGCTTAACAGAGTGGCCTATGGGGGAAATCCATACAACATAAAAATGGTTGCGATTAGGGATTACTCTATTTTCAATGCATTCCTATGGGAAATTTATATAAATGAAAATCTGCTTAACAGAATTTCATTTGGAACGAACTAATTCCTTTATACAAGGTACCACTGTATACAAATATTCCACAGGAACAAAGAAATTCCACTCTGAGAGATGGTAAACGCAAGTCATTCTTTCGCTTTGCGAAAAAGATGCAGTCAGGGTAGTAACACAATAACAATCTGTCTAAAAGCCGGTCACTGAGGGGAAGGCTTGCCTGAAAAGAAACCTCTTTGCCTCCCTTCCAAAGGACAGCAAAGATGGGGCCAGCCTGGCCTCTTGTGGGAGGGAGTTCCAAAGTCTGGGAGCATCCACAGAGAAGGCCCTCTCTTGTGTCCCCATCCAAATGCACTTGTGAAAGGTGGTGGGATTGAGAGAAAGGCCTTCCCTGATTCTCTTAACACCCAAGCCGGCTGGATTCAATCCGGAAATGGATTGGCAGTCAGTGGAGCTGCTGTAATGTGTGTGTGTGTACAGGGCTGTGGAGTCGGAGTCAAGGAGTCGGAGTCGGAGGGAATTTTGGGTACCTGGAGTCGGAGTCGGAGTCGGCAAACGATGCACCGAATCTGACTCCGACTCCGACTAAATTTAGATTGGAATTTTTTTAAAAAAGCAAGTTTAAATGTCCCAAGTCACAAAAAGTTATAACTAATGACTTCTCTACTGTAAGAATAAAGACCAATGCATGCAGTGCCTCACGTAACCGCAAAACGAACACGTTAAGTGACCGTGAAGAAGCATGCTTTTCATGTCCTTCACTATATGGCACGCAACGCACAATTAGGAGCGGCAATACTTATACTTTCCATAGTGTTGTGTTCTGCTGTTACGCAGCGCCCATGGGTAACCTAGCCTCTCACTGATAAAGGATTAAGTAAATATGTTTTTTGCTGGACTAGAGACACTTGTATAAGTGAAGGGAATGGAGGGTCAATAGTTCAAGGAATGTATAAAATACATTCGCATATTAATACAGAGGAGTCGGAGTCGGGGAGTCGGAGTCGGAGTCGGAAGTACAAAAAAACTTAGGAGTCGGAGTTGGAGTCGGAACATTTATCTACCGACTCCACAGCCCTGTGTGTGTGTGTGTGTGTGTGTGTGTGTGTGTGTGTGTGTGTGTGTGTGTGTGTGTGTGTGTGTGTGTGTGTGTGATCCCTGGAAGCAGCCCCAATCAGCAATCTGGCTGCTGCCTTTTGGACCCGCTGAAGTTTCCTGAGAAGCAGCCCCGTGAAGCCCCACAGATGGGAGCTGCTGCCTTTTGAACCTTCTAGAAGAAAGGCAAAGACTTTTTCGTGGCCTCCGTAGAGCAGGTTTACAGGTGGGATAGATGGAAGGCCGGGCAAGGCGCCAGGCTTTCTAGGTTCTGTGCTCTAGCCCAGTGTTTTTCAAAGGCAAAGGCACCGTTTGTTTCATGGCAGCCCCACCATTAGAAAACAAAAAATTTAACTCTGTGCCTATATTGACTATATATAAAGTAATTTGGAATTTTTCCCAGGGGAACCAAGGCATCGAGGCAATAGCTTTCCGGAACAGGTTGAAAAACACTGCTCTAGCCCGTAGAAAGGTGGGCAGAACAAGGCTGGTAGCCTCTCGCGGGGCCACTCCCTGCCACCTGCTCCTTATGACCCGCTCTCCCTTCTTGCTGTCAACCCCCCTGGGGGGCATCAGCTTCCGGGCCGGCGTCAAAGACCTGGAGGTGATGACCCAGAACCTGATGTCCTCCGCCTTTGAGACCGTGAAGGACGTCGAGCATGGCGTGGAGATCCAGGACATCTTCCATCACCTGTCGTCACGAGAGGTGGGAGACTGAGCCAGTGGACGCCTCTCGGCAGCGCCGGAGGCGGTCCTTGGCCCTGGGGGTGGCGGAGAAGGGGGAGCAAGGCCAACACTCCCGAGGGGTCCCCCATAGGTTTTTGCAGAGCCCCAGCCGCCGTTGGCATGGCGCTCCCTGTGTTTTGTAAACAGAGCTTTGTGTTCTGAGAGCATGCCTTCAGCTCCAGTGCTGGAGCCAGGAGGTCAACCTGGGAAGGACACCACCACCTGTTTAGGCCCCACTGGTGCCCTGGGCGCCAACCCTGAGGGCTGCTGGGCGCTGCCCTCAGGAGTGTTCAAAGAAGAGGCCGCGAGCTCTCCAGCACTAAAGGCTCTCCGGAGAAATTTGGACAACCAGGGGGGTTGGACTGAATGGTCTTGTAGACCTCTTAGAACTCCATGAGTCCATGGTTCTGTGACTCCGTGGCAGAGGGGCATGGGACAGTTGGGGATCTGGGTGTTCAGGGGGGTGTTTTATCCCCTACGGGAAAAGGGCTGGCATCTGCCTGTTCCTTTGCACAGAAGACATGTCCCGCGGGTGCTCCTTTTGCTCCCCCAGGCCATCAAACGCACCTACGACAAGAAGACGGTCGACATCTACATGCTGTTCAACCGGGAGCTCTCCCTGGTCAACAAGGAGCTGAGCAAGAAGGTCCCCTTCCTGCCCCCGCACATGTGCCACTACTCAGGGATGGCGCACTGGATGCGCGCTCTCCGGCGACGGGTTGACAAGCCCATGCAGGTAAGGGCTCTGCTTCCTCCGGGGACGCTTGGGCACCCTTTTGCGGCTCAGGGCGTTTATACACGACCCCTAAACTCCGGGGCAAATGGCTTCCAGCTCCGGAGCTTAAAAATGTTTACCCACCAGCTCCGGAGTTAACAGGAAATTAAGTGTGACCACGCCCACTTTAGCGCGTCCCAGCGCACCTTTCAAGTATCTGCTCTCTGGAAGTGAAAATTCTTTGATCCGGTGTAACGATAGTGAGTGCAGGGCTCTCCTCGCTTCTGTTTGTTGTTTTTTGGCTCCCGCCCCTTTAAGAGCTACTTTTACAGAGACGAGAGGCAGAACGAGGTGAGCATGCTTTTCTTTCTGTTTTTCTCCCTCCCCTCACGCAGCCAGCAGCCAGGAAGTGCGGAGGGGGTGGGAACGCAGGAAGAGCGACAAACCCCTAAGATCTCTGGTCCGAATTTAAGTGGCCAGCAGATCTTAGGTGTCATGTAAAAAGGCCCTCAGGTGCCCTTGACCAGTATCAGTCTGCAGCTCCGGGTTTACCCATATTTTTCACCCTATAAGACACACCGGGCCATAAGACATACCTAGTTTTTAGAGGAGAAAAACAAGAAAAATGTTTAGCTTAAGGTTTTATAGTGGGGGAAGTGGAGGCTTGCAAACAGGTAATTGGAGCTGTGGAATCCAAGCTGGAAAAGGGGAGGCTTGCAAAGAGGTAACTGGGTCTGTGGAATCCAAGCTGCAAAAGGGGAGGTTTGCAAACGAAGGTTATTGGAGCTGTGGAATCCAAGCTGCAAAAGGGGAAGCTTGCAAACGAGGTAATTGGAGCTGTTGAATCCAGGCTTCAGAAGGGGAGGGCAGAGGTGATTTTTGACTAGGGAAATCTTGGCTGCAGAAGGGGAGGGTTGGGGAGAGGCTCCTCGGAGGAAGCCTCTTTGCAAACCAGGTGACTGGAACTGCAGAATCCCAGCTGCAGCACAAGATGGGAGAGGCTCCATGCAGGTGATAAGTTCAGGTGGTTCTTTAAAAATTGCCATGCTGAGAGTTAGTTATATAGCAAGAGTTTTATTAGACATTCACAGGAATACAGAAATATAGAAAGTATTCAGCAAGCCAGCAGTACACAAAACATAGATATGGTTAGTATGAATTCTTAAGCCTTTTCCTTAAGGGTTCAGAGCTGCCTGGGTTGATCCATTGCACGGATCATGGCCTGCTGGTCTGGACAAAGCCCAAATGGCTTCCCATGATGGTTATATACCCTTCTGTATGGTCTGTATGATCCCAGACTGGCGTTATCTTGTACGCCCCTACACTTGCCCACACGTACCTACACGTGCTTGTTCATTAGCTCATAGCCAGTCGGCCATCAAAGCCAGAATGACCGGACCCTATTGCCCAGTTTGTTTGATAGTTCAAGTTGGTTCCTTATTCCTGGCTAACCGCCAAATGTTGTTCTAAGCAAAACGACACCCCCACAATGTAAGATCATGCCAAATCTTAGCTGGGTCACTGAGACCTTATGTTTTGTCGGCACATTTGGGTCTGCTTATAATATTTTAATGCTTATAATTTTGACTTTTCTCATGCTTATAAGTTCATATCACAGGTCTCTTATCTCTAAATGAAAACCTGTGATACATGTGTAGTGGGGACTGCTGTATTCTCTCTATGGGCCTTTTCACACTGACCCCTCAGATCCGCTGGTCCCTTAAATTCGGACCAGCGATCTTGAGGGTTCCTTGCTGTTCCTCCGTCCCCACCCGCTCCGCACTTCCTTGTTCTGTCTGCGGGAGGGGAGGGAGGGGAAAAAAGCCTTAGACACAGACAAAAGAAGAAACCCTTACCTCCCCTGCGTGGAAGCTTGCTCCGAGCCCTGGTTTTACTTCCTGGTTGCTCTTAAAGGGGCGGAGGCGAAAGAAAAACAACAAAAAGAAGCGAGGAGAGCTCAGGCACTCTCCGCATCAAATATTTTTCACCTCCCAAAGAGCAAGTACAAGAAAGTGCAGCTGGGTCGCGCTTAGGTGGGCGGGGTCGCGCTTAATTGTCTGCAAACTCCGGACCTGGTGGGGAAACATTTTTAAGGTCCGGAGCTTGCAGCCCTTTGCCGCGGAGCTTAGGGGTCGTGTATAAACTCCCTATAACACGCACAGACATTTCCCCCTTCCTTTTGAGGGTGGGAAAGTGGGTCTTATAGGGCCAAAAATACGGTAAATGCCTTCCGCCCAGCAAAGGCCCCGTGAGTTCTGGCCATCAGGAAGTATGCTGGTGAGGCGTGCAGGGCAAGTGGGACCCTTCCACCCGCCTCCTGGATCCAGTCTACATACAACCCGTCTCCTTTTCCTTGCCTACATGTTTTCACCTTTGAGCTTCTAGGTGTAACAGGATAGGCTGCGAAGAGCAGGCAGGCCGTGCCTTCCTTGTGTACCAGGTGCTCAGTGATTTAGGGGGCAGGCCAGTCCCCCAGGGAGGCACCTCTCCTTCCCATGGGTTGCTGGGGACGGGGCGGTGTGCCCCTCAGTTTGGAGGGCTCCTCTCTCTCAACCCTCCTGGGACTTGCGGGCCCATGGACTGCCCTGCACCTGCCGGCACACTTTTATTTTTATTTTATTTTTTTGCCACGACCGCGCTGGCTATTCTTTATGCACCAAGCAGCCTCGTCCATTTTTTTGGTCTGTTTCTCAGCTATTTACCTCAATAACATCTTCTGTTGCCGAGTTCTTTTTTGACAGGTTTAATTATACCTTGGCTCGAAAGAAAACAGCAGCTCTTGCCTCAATCAGCCTGCACCCCCTCCAGCCCCCTGCTTTCCTCCAAACCGAAGAAGCCAAACCAAATCTTTGGATGTAAAGCAAACTGTCTGCTGGGGGAGAGTGCAGTTCTGAACGGGCACGAACTCCCACCCCTGAATTCTGCTGCTTCCTTGGCCAGGAGCCTTGTTTTTCTGTGGATCTTCAGCTGGCCTCTTCCTGCAACCCCCCGCCACTGATGCTCCTGCTTTGGATGTTTATTGTGTCACGCGCGAGGTGTGCCAGTCCCCCCCTCCCAAACACGGCGCTTGGCAAGCAAAGCGAGCGTGTGCTTTCATACCCTCTGCTTCTCCTCACCCGGGATTTCTCATTTCTGGGGGTGGGGTGGGGGTGACAAACACGGTGCGGAGGGCCTCCCGCCAAGAAGACTCCGATGGAGAGTTAAGGCTCAGGATTTCACCCTGGGATTGCAAGACTTCCCAAGCGCTGGCTGGGGGGGGGGGCAAGGTGCCAGTGGGAACAAGACGTTGGCAGTCCTGGGGAGGGAGTTCCAGAGTCTGAGCACAGCAGCCGAGAAGGCGGGATAGAGAGAAAGGCCTCTCCTGATGACTTTAGCACCCAAGCTGGTTCGTACTGTGAGATTTGATCTTCGAGGTAGCTAGGACCCAGTTTGTATAGTGCTTTGTAGATCAAGGTCAGCACCTTGAATTGTGCTCGATAGCAGATTGGTAGCTAAGGGTTAGAAGTTGTCTGTTTTAGGCCCTTTGTAAACGACCCCTAAACTCCGCCGCAAATGGCTCCCAGCTCCGGAGCTTAAAATTGTTTCCCCACCAGCTCCGGAGTTTACAGATAATTAAGTGCGACCACGCCCACCTAAGCACGTCCCAGCGCACTTTTCAGGTACCTGCTCTCTGAAAGTGAAAATTCCTGATGCGGATATAACGTAGTGACTGCCCGGCTCTCCTTGCTTCTGTTTGTTCTTTTTTTGCCCCCCCCGCCCCTTTAAGAGATCTGAATGCAGTGCCGGAAAGGCAGAATGGAGGTGAGCGGCATTCTTTTCTTCCTTTTTTTCTCCCTCCCCTCACGCAGCCAGCAGCCAGGAGTGTGGTGGGGGTGGGAACGCAGGAACAGCGACAAACCCCTAAGATCTCTGGTCCGAATTTAAGTGGCCAGGGGATCTTAGGGGGTCGTGTGAAAAGGCCCTTAGAGACATGATTCAGGCAATCTTGGGTGTAGCCGCATTGATCTGTTGCAAGTAAAAAAATATAGCCATGTCTTTGGCCCCTTAAAACAAACAAGTTTCATTTGGCCACCAGCTTTTAGGGCGTCTGAAGGAGTGAGCTTACATCCCCCAAAGCCCATGCCAAATGAAGTTCACCCGAGTCCGTCTTGTTCATGACAAAGGCAGACCTTTGTGAGTTTGGATGCCGGAGACCCCCTTGTGAAGCAGAAGCGGCAGGTGAACGGTTCCTGCTGCGACCGAGTGGCATCTTTTTGGCACACAAGGCCTCCCTGCTCTTGCTCCCGGGCTGTCTGTAGCCATTTCAGCTTCCAACTTGTTGGCTGCACCCTCATTAGACCTCAGCCCAAGGGAAGTGAGAGTGCCACTCTATTCTGCTCTGGTCCAACTCCACCTGGAGTCCTGTGTCCAGTTCTGTGTGCCTCAATTTAAAAAGGATGCTGACAGTCTCGAGCAGGTCCAGAGGAGGGCGACCAGGATGGTTGAAGGTCTGGAAGAAATGTCATATGAGGAACAGCTTAGGGAGCTGGGGATGTTTAGCTTCTCTAAAAGAAGGCTGAGGGGGGATATGATAGCTATGTTTACATATTTGAAAGGATGTCCTATTGAAGAGGAAACAGGTTTATTTTCAATGGTTTCAGAGACCAGGACGTGGGGCAATGGTTTCAAACTACAGGAAAAGAGATTCCATTTGAACATTAGGAAGAACTTCATGATGGTTAGAGCTGTTTGGCAGTGGAATAAGATGCTGCCACAAAGGAGGATGGTGGAGTCTCCTTCCTTGGAGGTTTTTAAGCAGAGGCTGGAGGGCCACCTGTCAGAAATATTGTGATGGGGGTTCCTGCATGGCAGGGGGTTGGACTAGATGGCCCTTGAGATCTCTTCCAACTCTAGGATTCTATGAGCTCTTGGGGTAGTTTCCTGCTTGCCTCTAAGACCCACACGATCCCTACTAGGCCATGTGTGTGTGTGTGTGTGTGTGTGTGTGTGTGTGTGTGTGTGTGTGTGTGTGTGTGTGTGTGTGTGTGTGTGTGTGTGTGTGTGTGTGTGTGTGTGTGTTGGTGGGGATGGTGGTGGGGATGAATCAGTCAATCAGTTGATTTCCTGGCTAACACATGCAATATAGCTCTGTTTCTTTCTTCCGTGACGTGACGTCAGTCCCGGCTCTAGGATTTGCTCTGCCGAATCTCACCTTCTGCTCAATTGCCACTTTCACAGTCTGCTATCTCCGCCACCTCGGGGGGAACGAATTTGCCTTCTCCCTGCTCTCAAACTGAGCCCGACTGTTATCACAGGATAGTCGGGGAATGGCAGCCCGGCTTGCAAAGCCACAGAAGAGGGACAAAGCTTCAACGCGAGTGTTTTGGGATGTGCCTGTGGTGGTCCACCTCTGGACCTCCACCCATACCAGAGGGATGTGCTAGTACATGCATGTCCAAACTTCGGCTCTCCAGATGATTTGGGCCACAACTCCCACCGTCCTTTGTCACTGGCAATCTAAGCTTAGAATTCTGGGAGTTGTGGTCCAAAACATCAGGAGGGCTGAAGTTTGGACATACCTGTGCTAGTAGATGCTCTGGTCTACCCTTCCCTTTTGGACCCAGGTGGGGCAAAATGATTCTCAATCATTTGAAGAACATGGGTGGATAGCCAGGAGATCCCTGGGCTGTGGGTCCCAGAGAACGCACAGGATTCTCTGCAATGGCTGGGCCTCTTCACTCTTGAACGGCGGAGCCTAAGGACATTTATACACGACCCCTAAACTCCAAAGGCAAATGGCTCCCAGCTCCGGAGTTTAAAAATGTTTACCCACCAGCTCCGGAGTTAACAGGAAATTAGGTGCGACCACGCCCACTTCCGCGCGTCCCAGCACACCTTTCAAGTACCTGCTCTTTGGAGGTGAAAATTATTTGATCCGGTGTAAGGATAGTGAGTGCGGGGCTCTCTTTGCTTCTGTTTGTTGTTTTTTGGCTCCCGCCCCTTTAAGAGCTACTTTTACAGAGACGAGGGGCAGAACGGAGGTGAGCGGCATGCTTTTCTTTCTCTTTTTCTCCCTCCCCTCACGCAGCCAGCAGCCAGGAAGTGCGGAGGGGGTGGGAACACAGGAAGAGCGACGAACCCCTAAGATCTCTGGTCTGAATTTAAGTGGCCAGCGGATCTTAGGGGTTGTGTAAAAAGGCCCTAAGAGGGGACCTGATTGAAGTTCATAAAATCATACATGGTATAGACAAAGTAGATAAGGAAAAAATGTTTTCCCTATCGCACAACACAAGAATTAAGGGACACTCCATGAAACCTTTGGGTGCTGGATCTCAAACAAATAAGTGAAGGTACTTTTTCACCCAGAGGATCACTGGTCTGTGGAACTCCCTGCCAAAAGAAGTGGTGACAGCTGTCAGCCTTGACCGCTTTAAGAAAGGATTGGACACGTTCATGGAGAACAAGTGTATTGATGGCTGTCATGATGGATGCCTAAGGACAACCTCCGGGTTGGAGAGAGGCAGGATCTCTCTCAATGCCAATTTCGGGGAATCATAAGCAGGTGAAGACATCTGCTTGGGAATAACCTGAAGCAAATGGTGAGAGCCACTGTGCGAGACAGAATGCTGGACTGGATGGGCTGTGGTGGCCTGTTTGAGCAAGGCTGCTCTTAGGTTCTTAGGATTCCCTGTGTGGTTGTTGCAAGAACCCTCTGGGTGTCTGGTTGTGCTTGAATGTCACTCTATGCCAATGTGGTTGGCAAGGTAGGGGGGCTGAGGAGGGGTTGGCAACTAGAGACGAGCATGAACTGCTGGTTCGGCAATTCGTGCTGGTTCGGTCAGTGGCCGAACAGGTGTTTGGGCCTCCTCAATTCCGCCTTCTTCGGCAGGCGCCCATTCAAAGGTAGCCCCCCTCCGGAGTCCAAACTCAAAACAATTTGAACTTAAACTATCATCCAAACCTTTTCCAAATTCGAAAAGATTTTCTCGGTAAAGAAACAGGACACATAGAGATCTTTCTTTCTGATAAACCCAAGTGTTGTCTCAAGTGGGTTGAGAGGGTGAGATGGATTTGCCCTTATCCTTCTTGGACTCAGGTGGGGCTTTGAAGCCAGAACTTCGGGGAGGGGGGAACTCCGACTCCCACAATCCCCAGCCAAGGACCTTTCCCACGTCCTGCTGGGTTATGATACCCCTCCGTGCTGTGATGGCTTCTTTCACCCGCCGCTTAGCGCGAGGCCTTCAGACTGGGAGAACCGACCGGTTATGGCTGACTCAGTTCTGCTAATGACAAAAGCTTTTCTCTCTCTTTTTAAAGCCTTTTAATAATTTCTCTCTCTCCCCCATTATTTTGGCAGAAATAATTGGCCCGCTTTTTCAAAATGGCATATGTTGTTTTCTTCATTACACCCACCAGAAAGAGTTTAATGGGCCACCGGGATTTTATTTCCTCGCTTTGTGCGTTCCTCCTGTTGCCCAATCAATGAACTAATGTTCTCGTGGAGCTCAAAACCGGGAAAGGGGTGGGGGGGGGGAGAGAGAAGAGAGTCTGAGAACCGTGGGTTTGGGGCGTGAGGGGTGGGGGCAGGAGAAGCAGGTGAGTGCAGAACCGGCCACGGCGTGGCTTAACGTCCCCTCCGTCTGTTTGGAACCTGTGTGGGTTTGGGGGTCAAGAGTCGCAGCTCATGCGTGTGTCTGTCGGGACCACCGAGACGGCTCCCTCTATCTCGGTTTAGAAATATTTTGCATGTGGTTTGGGGGCAACCGGGCTTTCCCGGTGCAAGAGAAGGCCGTGGTCCTAAATCAAGCCTAGGCAGTGCCTTTTTGTTTGGCAGATCGGTGGGGGCCAGGTTGTGGTTTCAATCAGGCTCGTTGAGCATAAGGATGGGGAGTGTGTGAATGGTAGGTCATTGGCCCCCAACCTTGGCGGACTGAGGTGCTCTTGGACTGCGGTTCCCAGAAGCCTTCACTGCCAGCACAGCTGGCAGTGAAGGCTTCTGGGAACCACAGTCCAAGAGCACCTCAGTCCGCCAAGGTTGGGGGCCACCATCTCTCTCTCACACACACACAAAATACCAGAACTAGGGGACATCCAGTCAAAGCTGAGGGCTGGGAGACTGAGAACAGACAAAAGACAAAAAAAGTTTTTGTACCCAGCGCGTTGTTAGTCTGTGGAACTCCCTGCCACAGGAGGTGGTGAGGGCATCTGGCCTGGATGCCTTCCAAAGGGGATTGGGCAGATTCCTGGAGGAGAAGTCCATCCCAGGTTGCAAACCATGATGGAGAGATGTGTCATCTCCAGGCTTAAAACCAGGGTCCTTCAAGGGCCAGAGGCAGGGGAGTGGTATCAGGAGACTGATATCTAGTCTCGTGCGCTCCCAGAGGCATCTGATGGGGCCACGGCAAGATACAGGAAGGTGGATGAGATGGGCCTTTGGCCTGATCCAGCACGGCTCTTCTTATGTTCTTATGGCTTGGAGAGACAAGTTGGGATTGTGGCTAGGAGGATCTCTTCCACTTTTGAAAGATCTCCAGTGCATCCCCCAGCTTCTCGGCCGACGGTGCTGGAACTCTGCCGCGAGCGGTGGCCAAGAAGGACAGAGAGTGAGACCCTCTTGGCCTCAGGCTCTGTGGCTCCCCATCCGCCTTCGTCACCAGGGACCACGGGCAGCCTCCCTTTCCCCGCACGGTTCCCAAACTCTGAGGAGGAGCCCTCTTGTTTTGTCCCGGATAGTGCCTGAGCAAAGCTCACTTCATCCCTCACATTGGGACCGGAGAGGAGAGCTTCCAGACCTACCAGCTGCTCGTGCAGGCCATGGACGAGATCGAGAGGAAGACTTTTCACCAGTGGACCCAGACCTTGGACAAGGAGTGCTTGAAGCGCCTCGACACTCCCCTCCTGGTCCTCAGCAGCGAAAAGACCGGGATGCTGGACATCAATTTTGACAAGTGAGCGAGCCCTGGAAGGGGGAGGTCCCCTGGGGAGCGGGAACAAGGGGGGGGGGGAAGGCACCGGATTCCCCCTCCCCCCGCCCGCCCGCCCCATATTATGCTTCGTTCTTTTATCCCGCCAGGCACTTGCTGAAGCTGTTTGTGGAAATCCACTACTGGGAGAGGGTCCTCTTTGAGACGCCCCACTACGTGGTCGAAGCGTACGAACGCAGAGAGGACCTGCGGAACCTCCGGGAGAACCTCTTGCTGGTGGCCCGTGACTACAACAGGTTGGCTTGCCGGCGCCATGCTTCTGTGCGTATGCACACACACGCTGGGGTGGGTGGGAGATTTTTCTTCCTTTGCCTGAGACGCCTTTCGCCCCACCCCCGCCCCGTGCAGGGCTGGGGAGAACGGGGCAGTTGCGATGCTGTTGAACTGTCCTACTGGGAAGCGCAGCGTGATGAGGGCGGTGAGGTGGTGATGGCAGTGGTGGTGGTTCGTAGCGTGGACGTGTGAGATTTCTGGAAATGTTGAAGCCAGAGAAGTCTTAGAAGTCTTTCATAGGATCATAGAGTTGGAAGAGACCTCGAGGGCCATCCAGTCTAACTCCCTGCCATGCAGGAACCCCCATCACAATATTTCCGACAGGTGGTCATCCAGCCTCTGCTTAAAAACCTCCCAAGAAGGAGACTCCACCACCCTCCTTGGTGGCAGCATCTTATTCCACTGCCAAACAGCTCTAACTGTCATGAAAGTTCTTCCTAATGTTCAAATGGAATCTCTTTTCCTGTACTTTGAAACCATTGCTCCGAGTCCTAATCTCTGAAGCCATGGAAAACAAACCTGTTCCCTCTTCAATAGGACATCCTTTCAAATATTTAAACATAGCTGTCATATCCCCTCTCAGCCTTCTTTTTGAAAGACTAAATATTCCCAGCTCCCTAAGCCCTTCCTCGTTAAGACATTTCCTCCAGACCCTCAGCCGTCCTGGTCGCCCTCCTCTGGACCCGTTCAAGGTTGTCAACATCTTTTTAAAACTGAGGTGCGCAGAACTGGACACAGTACTCCAGGTGGGGTCTGACCACAGCAGAATAGAGTGGCACTATCACTTCCCTTGATCTAGACACTACGCTTCTGTTGATGCAACCAAAAATCGCACTAAGATCTTCGTGTTTAAATATCATGCCATGTTTAAATGAACATATTCCACACACCATTTGTTTTTCATTTTTTTTCTGGGGTCAGGGTGGGGAATACAGGTTTGGCCTAGCCACCAAAACACTGTTGTTCCTCCTCCCGCCAGTTTTTCCAGAATTGTTACGTCTCTGTTCACATGCTCCCTACATATTATAGCCAGAATCATCAGAAGCCTTGGTTTGTTTTCTTTTCCTGTTACCGCAAGCAGCCTGGATTAACTTCCCGTAGGCCAGGGAGCAGGTGCGGCTGAACGGATCCCCTTTGCGTAATCCACTTTTGAATAATGTATTAATCAGCGTCACTCCTTTCCCCGCTCTGTCGCTTCTTATTTTAATGTGGGGATGCTCTTTCGCTCTCGCTCTCTCTTGCTTGGAACAGGATTTGGACGCAGCGGTTCAGTCCAGGGGTGGGACACCAGTGCCCCCCCCGGAGGCGGGTGATCATCGTAACCCCTTGCAAGTGGCTACGGGGCCAAGCTGTCCCTAGGACCAGCGTCACTCACCCCTTTTGCTGAGTGTTGGCCATGGGCCTGCCATTCTGTGCCAGCGGGGATGGGGAGAGAGAGCCTGTCTTTGCCTCTGCCAAACCTTGTTGGGTGTTTGCCCGAGAGCATGGCTCTGGGCTTGTTCGGTATTGGGCAGAATGTGCCGAGTTCAGCCGTGGAATATGGCCACGTAGAAAAGGTCCATTTGGTGGATCTCATCTTGTGAGAAGGCTTGGAGGAAGGGTAGCTCCCTCTCCCTCCGGAAACGATCTCTAGGTTAGAAACTTCCTCTCCATCCAATATGGGGTACCCACTTCTGCAGTCCAAGTCCAAAGTTTGCAATTTTGTGGAAGTTCTAGCCCACTGGTTCTCAACCGGTTGGTCCCCGGATGTTCCTGGACTCCAACTCCCAGAAACTCTGGCCAGCTCAGCTAGTGATGAAGGTTTCTGGGAGTTGCAGTCCAGGAACATCTGGGCACCCACCGGTTGAGAACCATTGACCTAGTACAGGCATGTCCAAACTTCGGCCCTTCAGATGTTTTGGACCACAACTCCCACAGTCATTTGCCATTGGAAAGACAGGTTTGGAATTCTGGGAATTATGGTCCAAAACACCAGGAGGGCTGAAGTTTGGACATGCATGATCTAGCATGTAGCAGGGAGGACACGAGCCATAACAGGTCATTTGGGATGCCCAGGGTATGCTGTACTTTCTGGTCCATGAAAGACTTTCACCAGCCTTGTGTTCCTTTGCGGGAGAAATACATCCTGCTGACGATGACTTATTATTTATTTATTTATTACTTGCATTTATAAACCACCCGCATTTATAAACTCATCCATTGGGAGCTCTGGGTGGTGAACAGCATAGAAAAACCAACAAGCAGCAAAATGTACCACAGGGTGACAAATTAAAAAGATTAAAAGGGGCAAATGATGGAAAGAGGAACGGGTCTTCTCCTCTCTCTGCTTGGTTGGAGAGGACAGAGCCTTCTGCCCAAAGGACATGGCTTAGCTGCCATCCCTATCCTTCTAGCCATCCCAGCCTTCTAGAGGGACAAGGCAGAAGTTGGCTTTGATTCATTTTTAAATGAGAATTTTGAAAAATGTGCAAGCTTCTGCATATTTAACATTAAGAGATCGTAGACTTGAGAGTTACACGAAGGGCCACCTTGTTTAACCCCGTGCCCATGAAGGTGTCCTTGGCTGAGGCAACTCAAGAAAGACATAGTGGAACTGGAAAAGGTGCAGAAGAGAGCGACTAAAATGATTACTGGGCTGGGGCACCTCCCTTATGAAGAAAGGGTAAAACATTTGGGACTCTTTAGTCTGGGGGAAAAAGGCGCCTGAGGGGGGATATGATTGAGACGTACATGATAATGCAGGGCATGAGTAAAGTGGATAGAGGGAAGCTCTTCTCCCTCTCCCAAAGTACCAGAACTAGGGGACATGAACTCAAATTGAGGGCTGGGAGAGTAAGAACAGACAAAAGAAAATACTTTTTCACCCAGCACGTTGTTAGTCTGTGGAACTCCCAGCCACAGGAGGTGCTGATGGCAACTGGCCTGGATGCCTTCAAAAGGGGATTGGACAGATTCCTGGAGGAAAAGTCCATCCCAGGTGACAAACCATGAGGGAGAGTTGTCATCTCCAGGCTTAAAACCGGGGTCCTTCAAGGGCCAGATGCAGGAGATTGGAATCAGGAGACAGAGATCTAGTCTCATGCGCTCCCGGATGCATCTGGTGGGGCCACTGTGAGATACCAAGGAAGATGGACCTTTGGCCTGATCCAGCCTGGCTCTTCTTAGGTTCTTATGGCCATCCAGTTTCAGTTTCAGTACCTTTAACAAAGCGGAGCCCACTGCCTTCTGAGATGGTCCATTCCGCTGCTGGATAAGCTTCTGATATAAGACTTTGATGAGATGTCTTTTCTAGCAACTTTAATCCATGAGTTGGATCCATGGGTTACATGTCAGGAAAAAGCTCTTCACTGTCAGAGCAGTGCAATAGTGGAACCTGTTGCCTTAGGAGGTGTTGGGTTAAGGTTAGGGTCAGCGTTGAAGGCCGTCAAGAGAAACCTAGGTAGCTGTGTGATCTGCTTTAAACTTGGCTTCCATCCTGCCTTCCAACGCTGCCGTCATCCTGTGATTCTACACTTCTGTGGCTCTCTTCCTGCCTCTAAAGGCAATTTGTTTCCTGACTAAAGATTTCCGAAGGTGTGTTTTTGGCAGGGAGGGGGGCTCCCTCTGCTTTGCCGCTGACCTTTTTCCGAAGTGCGACATTGGAGGCGTTTCCTTGCTGAGAAAGTGTTGTTTGAAAGGAGCTTTGTCTTGGCAGCTGCATTTTTGTCATGACAGAACGGTAAGTTTTCCTTTTGTGCTGGCTTGTTTCCACTCGGGAATTAATTGGAGACCATACTGGTGCCGCACGCGAGAAACGGGCAGCTTTCAAGCCCCGTTGCCATCAATTCCGCAGCCCGCCCCTCCTGTTTGCTCAGAGAAGGCAGCCGGAGGAGACCAGCGTTCTAGGTTGTGCGTTGGCTGCAGTCATCCTTCGGAGGCAAAAAGTTTGGAGCAACCTGCTCTTGAGAGAACATAAGAACACAAGAAGAGCCCTGCTGGATCAGGCCAAAGGCCCATCTAGTCCAGCTTCCTGTATCTCACAGTGGCCCCACCAGATGCCTCTGGGAGCGCACAAGACTAGATCTCTGTCTCCTGATCCCACTCCCCTGCATCTGGCCCTTGAAGGACCCTGGTTTTTTAACCCTGGAGATTACACATCTCCCCATCATGGTTTGTAACCTGGGATGGACTTTTCCTCCAGGAATCTGTCCAACCCCCTTTTGAAGGTAGCCAGGCCAGATGCCATCACCTCATCTTGTGTCAGGGAAGTTCCACAGATTAACAACACGCTGGGTAAAAAAAAAAATTATTTTGTCTGTTCTTACTCTCCCAGCCCTCAGTTTGAGTGGATGTCCGCTAGTTCTGGTATTTTGTGAGAGGGAGAAGAGCTTCCCTCTATCCACTTTACTCATGCCCTGCATTATTTTGTACGTCTCAATCATATTCCCCCTCAGGCGCCTTTTCCCCCCAGACTAAAGAGTCCCAAATGTTTTACCCTTTCTTCACAAGGGAGGTGCCCCAGCCCAGTAATCATTTTAGTTGCTCTCCTCTGCACCTTTTCTAGTTCCACTATGGTTTTTTTTTGAGATGCGGTGACCAGAATTGTACACAGTAGTCCAGGTGCGGCCTTACTATTGTCTTGTCCAATGACATTATAATATTGGCTGTTTTATTTTCAATCCCATTTTTGATAATCCCTAGCATGGATTTGGCCTTCTTCACCGCTGCCATGGAGCTGTCCACCAGCACACCGAGATCTGGTGTGAGAATCATGCCCTAGTACTAATCAGCTTGCTTGAGTTGGAATGAGGGTTACTTTGGCCATCGGGATCTTTTTGTGGGTTATTAAGTACAGTGGTGCCTTGTATAAAGGAATTAATTCGTTCCAAATGAAATTATGTTAAGCAAAATTTTCCTTTATACAAATTCCCATAGGAATGCATTGAAAATGCAGTAATCCCATTTTTATGTTGTACGAATTCTCCCCATAGGTGATTATGTCAAGCAAATTTCCCCTATCTCCGGAATTTTTTAGTTTGTACAGATTTTATGTTATACAAGCTGTTTTTTATACAAGGGTCCACTGTAGGAATAAAAACCCCATCCTAACCATGCCCTCCAGGGGCCAAGTCTTACTTCTTGAAAGCTATGGGGTAAATCAGAGGGCAGACAAGGCATGGTTCTGTCAAGATCTTGTTGGCATCTAGCTCCCTGCATCCACAGATAGTGGAGGGGGTGGGGGTGATGAGCTATGTAGTCCAGCAAAATCGGGAGGCCTACATGCTATCCAGCCCTAGGTGGAAAATCTGTTGTGTTTCCTCCACTGGAGGATAGCCACTGAATGAATGAGCGGGACGTGTCCGAGGTGAGCGTTCACGGGCATTTCTGCTGATTCAGTGGGTCTTCTCTCCTTGGGTGTCAATGACTGATCCAACCATTTTCCCTCCCTCCCTCCCACCCACCCTCCCTGCCCCCTCTGGCTGCCTTCTGCCCATGCTCAGGATCATCACCATGCTGTCTCCTGAGGAGAGGGGCCTGTTTAAGGAGCGCATCCGTTTCCTCGACAGGAAGATCGCTCCCGGCCTGAAGAAGCTCCACTGGTCCCTCAAAGGGGCCAGCGCCGCCTTCATCTCGGAGTGTCGGCTGCACGCCAGCAAGGTTGGGCTCCCTTTTTCCTCTGTGGGGGGGTGGGGGGTGGGTGGGCAGGCGGGTGGGCAGGTGCCACAGTCATGGGCAGAAGGAGAAGAAGGCTGTGGAGTGTCTATTGCTTCCTCCTCGGCTGTTGAGATCTCCCAGTGTCTTTGAGGGAGACAGGGAGAAAGAACGCGCAACTGGTTCCCAGAGCCCTCCAGAGGATGATGGTTTTACACTGAGCCTTCCTCCTTGCCCTGCCCTTTGGTGTTCTACTCCTTGGAGCCAGGAGGAATTGTGGTCTCCTTACACTGGGCTTCCTTGGTTGTTGCATTTTGAGGAATCGAGAGTGTTTCCTGGCACACTTTTCTTTCCACGAAGGCTTCATTCCAGCCCGGAGTCGGGGAATCGCCAAGCCCAGCACAGGCTCTGCCAGGCAGGCTCCCCCTTCAGAGACTCCGTCGGGGCAGCAGCTGTTATAATTCCCTGTTTTGCAGGACTTGTACAAAGAGCCAGGAGATGGGGGCCCACTTCTTGTCTCAGCATCACCCTCTCTTCTTTGTCCGTCGTGGCCTCCCATCTCTTAGGTGGTCCTCTGGATTCTGCTCCAGGTTCTCCTTCTCTTGAGTGCAGTTGGGTTGCCTTGGCATTGCCAGTGAGGCCGGGATGTGGAGCGGCTCTGTTCCTTTCTGTTTTCTCCCTCTCATAGCACCAGGGCAATTCTTGGGGTTTAGTTCCCCAGGGCCCTCTTTCCAACCCACCCATTCCTCCATCCATCCATCCACCCACCCATTCCTCCATGTATGCATCCATCCATCCATCCCTCCATCCTTCTGTAGGTCTTTCTGTCTTATGCACCCACCCACTCTTACCACCTCCCTCCCTCCCTTCCCCACTTGTTTTTCCATCCATCATCCATCCATCCATCCCTCCCTCCCTCCATCCATCCATCCATCCATCCATCCATCCATCCATCCATCCATCCATCCATCCATCCATCCATCCATCCACCAATTC
Source organism: Phrynocephalus forsythii (assembly GCA_029282475.1). Lineage (NCBI taxonomy): Eukaryota > Metazoa > Chordata > Lepidosauria > Squamata > Agamidae > Phrynocephalus > Phrynocephalus forsythii. The sequence goes on along the minus strand of JAPFRF010000012.1, from coordinate 44,788,181 downwards.
CTTCCTTCCTTGCTTCCTCCCTTCCTTCCTTCCATCCATCCACCTGTCTGCCTGGCCATCCATCCATCCATCCATCCATCCATCCATCCATCCATCCATCCATCCATCCATCCATCCATCCATCCATCCATCCATCCATCCATCCATCCATCCATCCATCCATCCACCAATTCCTTCCTTCCTTGCTTCCTTCCTTCCATCCATCCATCCATCTGCCTGCCTGGCCATCCATCCATCCATCCATCTGCCTGCCTTCCATCCATCCATCCATCCATCCATCTGCCTGCCTGGCCATCCATCCATCTATCCATCCATCCATCCATCCATCCATCCATCCATCCATCCATCCATCCATCCATCCATCCATCCATCCATCCATCTGCCTGCCTTCCATCCATCCATCCATCCATCCATCCATCTGCCTGCCTGGCCATCCATCCATCTATCCATCCATCCATCCTTCCATCCACCAATTCCTTCCTTCCTTCCTTGCTTCCTTCCTTCCATCCATCCATCCCTCTGCCTGCCTGCCTGGCCATCCATCCATCCATCCATCCATCCATCCATCCATCCATCCATCCATCCATCCATCCATCCATCCATCCATTCCATGCTTGCTTGCTTGCTTGCTTGCCTCCTTCCTTCCATCCTTCCATCCATCCATCCTCTTTCACCCTCATCTGCAGGTGCAGACCATTGTGAACGAGTACAAGGCGGCCACTTTGGCCATTGCTCGCCGGGCCCAGCAGATGAGTGAGGCTTTGTTGGTGCGTATCACCGGCAAGAGGGTCTACAATGACTTGGAGTTTGAGGAGGACCAGAAGGAGCACCGGGCCTTGGTGCAGAAGAAGCTGGTCAGCCTCCACGAAGACAGCATTGCTATCATGCGCCAGACCTATGAAGTCTTCAAGATGGACGGGCCAGAGGTGAGGAGGTGGAGGGTGTGGTGGTGGTGGTTCCAAGTGCCTTGGAGTGAAGTGGACCATGTTGAAAGGAAGTGTAGCGCACTTGGCGTCTGTTCCCGTAACGGTCAATGGGTGGTGCTGTTGTGCTGCCTAGCTTTGTCGTAAGGACCAGTCTGGAACACCAGCCTGGTGAGGATGCCTGGTTGATCAGGTGACCTCTTTCTCTGGGTCATCTGATCATAGGGCGCTTTTACACGACCCTTAAGATCCGCTGGCCACTTAAATTTGGACCAGAGATTGTGGGGGGTTGTCGCTCTTCCTGTGTTCCCACCCCCTCCGCACTTCCTTGCTCCTGTCTGCGTGAGGGGAGGGAGTAAAAAAGGGAGAAAAATGCAGGCTCATCTCCTTCTGCCGGTGGAAGCCGCCCCGAGCCCCGTCGTCGTCATGATTCCTGTCTCTTAAAGGGGCGGCGGGGGCAAAAAAACAAACACAAGGCGAGGAGAGCCAGGCACTCACTACTTTACATCCGCATCAGAAATTTTTCACCCCCAGAGAGCAGGTACTTGAAAAGTGCGCTGCGACGTGCTTAGGTGGGCGGGGCCGCACTTAATATTTTGCAAACTCCGGAGCTGGTGGGGAAACAATTTTAAGCTCCGGATCTGGGAGCCATTTGCCGCGGATTTTAGGGGTTGTGTGAAAAGGCCCATAGAGAGTCCCTGTCTTAGAATCCCTGAACAAAAGGGGGGTTGAATATGGAATACAAGGGGGACAGCCTTAATCCATGTCTAAATAAATGGATCAGAAGTTGCTTCCCACCCACCCACCCCAGCTTGCCTGACGGTTGGACGTTTGTGGTATCCGACCGAACTGGCCATAATAAGGATGCTCAGAGCTTTCCTGATAGGAGCTGCTGCCTCTCTCCCTAAGGTTCAACAGCACTGGTTCAACTACACCATCAAGATGGACCGGATGATGGAGGACGCTCTGCGGCTGAACGTCAAGTGGTCCCTGATGGAGCTTTCCAAAGCTATCAACGGGGACGGGAAAACCAGCCCCAACCCCCTCTTCCGGGTCAAAGTGATCCTACAGGACAACTCCCCAGGGCAGACCCCACAGGTGAGTCTGCAGGCTGCCGTTTGCTTTTGGGCTCTGCCGGTGGGTGGGTGGGTGGGTGGGTGGGTGGATGTTCCCCTGGAAGAGCAGTCCACCTCTAATGGCCCACCCCTCCTGTTTTGAAACGTGGAGCCCCACCCCAGACCTGAAGAGAGTGGCGGGTTGGACGTGTTCAGGCTTTTCCGGTCCCTTCTCCGGGGTCTCCGTTTAGCCTGGAATCTCAGTGTTTGAAGAATGAACGTGATGGGCAGGCATATCCTGGAATTGCCCTTCCATGGCCAAAGAGGAGCCTTTGGAAGTCCAAGTAGCAATTGTTGCCTTTGATCCCCAAACCAGGTGGGGTTTTCTCTCCACCCTGGCCATGTCTGTGAAGATTCTCAGTCCTCCAGGTGAGTTTATTTGGAAGTTGAGTCACCGGACTTCTTTTCCTTCAGAGAGAGAACTGTTTCTCCAGACTGACGAAGCTGTTTGGATGAGCAGCGAAACATTTCTCTCTCTCAAGGTAAAGAAGTCCAGTGGCCATGACTCAACTTCCAGGCACCCTGGCCATGTTTCTTGGTTGCTTCCCCTTTCTCTGGAGGTTTGTGGTGGGCTGTTGATATCTCCCCACTGACCCAGGGCTGCTACTTCCCTCTTAGGTGGAGTTCTCCCCAACTCTTGCCCAGCTGGCCGGCATGGTGAACGACATCAGCGCCCACCTGATTGCCAGCATCTCCATCTTCCGCCACCTCCCTGAGATCCTCGTCAGGCGCAAGTTCACCCGGGACCCCATTGCTACTCTTGTGGGTAAGGAAGCCTCCGTCTGCTTGCTGGCCTTATGTGTGTCTGGTATGAAGCGTGCCAGCCTCGCCCCTGACTTCTCCAGGGGTGGCTCTCTCTCTGGGCCTTTTCACACGACCCCTAAGATCCGCTAGCCACTTAAATTCGGACCAGAGATCTTAGGGGTTTGTCACTGTTCCTGCATTCCCACCCCCTCCGCACTCCTGGCTGCTGGCTGCGTGAGGGGAGGGAGAAAAAAAGGAAGAAAAGAGATGTGGCTCACCTCCGTTCTGCCTCTCGCTCTTGCCGCGGCAACATTCCAGTCTCTGTAAAGTAGCTCTTAAAGGCGGGAGACAAAACAACAACAAACAGAAGCGAGGAGAGCCCCGCACTCACTATCGTTACACCGCATCAAAGAATTTTCACCTCCAGAGAGCAGGTACTTGAAAGGTGCGCTGGGATGTGCTAAAGTGAGTGTGGTCGCACTTAATTTCCTGCCATTTGCGGCGGAGTTTAGGGGTCGTGTACAAAGGGCCTCTGTTTTGTTCATCAGTGGCTTCTGCGTCTTCTCCGCGTTAGCTGAGTGGATGGGAACAGTTGCCTTGTGAAGAGCATCCAACTTGGTGCTTCAAGGCCTGAGCGGAAAGGACTGATCTCTCCCTTAGTTTCCTTACCCGTTTAACCTTGCCTTGCGAGGAAGCTCACAAGGCAACCTGAAAAAAAAATAAAAAAATAAACATAGGAAGCCGAATACAGAACTAAAAGTGAAAAAATAAACCCTGAAAGACTGTTGTGAAGCTAGAGGTGGGGGATGAAATATGGGAGAAAAAAATATATATCCAGTGTGCTGTTCCAATCCCCCCCCTCGAAGGCCAAAGCATTATTACAGCACCCCAAGGATCTGCCAGCACCTCCCTCACCCAGACTGTTCCAAATCAGAAGTCCCTCCGTGGGATCCCTCTGTGGGATCCAGGAGCACTTTTGCCATGTTTTGTGACCTCTTGCCACTATTGGGCTCCCTTGCATCCCACAAAGAAAAGTAAAGTTTAAAAATTGCCAGTAGAGGACAGAATGTTGCTACAAGTGGTACCTTGTATAAAGGAGTTAATTCGTTCCAAATGAAATTATGTTAAGCAAATTTTCCTTTATACAAATTTCCCACAGGAATGCATTGGAAACGGAGTCATCCCATTTTTATGTTGCACGGATTGTCCCCATAGGCGATTCTGTTAAGCCAATTTCAAAGTTTTCAAAGGCACAACTGGGTTTATTTCGACATCCCACTGCTGTGCCACCAAATTGTGATGACACCTCCCTTTTACACGTGTAATTGTGATGGAAATGGTAGTGCTGCCACCTTTTATTCACTTGGTAATGCTGCCACCTTTTAAAATCGTCACCTCATGAATTGGGACAGACTCAGATGTATCATATAAAAATAATAATAACAAAGTTTATTGAGAAAATAATAAATATAATATCTAAGGATGGTATGTGTTGCCTTTAACATACAATAGATTTCATCAACTCTACAAGCCTCCCTGTCTTTAATAACTGATAAACAGTAAAGCCCTCACTGCCTGACAGAACTCTAACAGAGCAGTGCTCTCTCTCACAGCACTCACCCTCAAAACCTTCTGGAGATAGGGGATTAGGTAATTAATTCCTTCCAAATGAAATTATGTTAAGCAAAGTTTCCTTTATACAAATTTCCCATAGGAATGCATTGAAAACAAAGTAACCCCTCATCGCGACCATGTTTATGTTGCATGGATTCGTCCCATATAGGCGATTCTGTTAAGCAAATTTCCCCTCTCTCCAGAATTTTTTTATGTTGTACAGATTTTATGTTATGCAAACCGTTTGTTACACAAGGGTCCGCTATGTTTTTTCCTTCAGCAACACACCCGTTTTTTTAGTAAGAAAGACCATTGTGGGGTTGGGGTGGTCCGGGGAGCAGACAGCGCCCTCCACGGACGGGTTGATGGAGCCCCGGTGCCTCTGGAGGCTCACACCCCCACCCGTCTCAACAGGATGCTTTGGACCTCCAGTCTCTGCATTAACATTTTTACTCCGCTTCCCATCTGGGGGAGAAGGGGTGGGTGCCCGACCTGGCAGCCTCTGCACCCCCCCCAGCTTCCCTTCTGTGAACAAAGGAAGTGGGCAGTTGGAGTCCTCTTGGGTCCCTGACCCACATCCCAAAGCCATGATGGGCCTGGCGAATTGGCAGGATTGGGTTTGAAGAAGGGGTGGCCAAAGGGGCAGCCCCCTGCGAGGCCAACTTGGTAGATTTAAAAGCCAGTGGAGCATCTTTGCCCCAGAGATGGCTGCCTGGGGCAGGGTCGTGGCGGCGGGGGAGGGGGGGACTTTGACCGCTCCCTCCAAAGCTTTCTGGTCTCTTGAGGTCTGGGCAAGGTGGGGGAACCGGTGCCTTCTGGCGAGGAGGGACTGGGGGGGGCAGTGTTAAACTGAAGGGAATGCCAAGTGCTAGCAGGCCTTCACAGCATCATTAAATTGAGCGATAATTTGTGGAGTGCCTCTCGGGGTGGAGGGAACAGGGAGAGCGCGCTAGCTGGCCAAAGGTTTGTGTGAGAACAGCAGCTGAGCCAGGATGCCTTCTCCAGTCCAGGGGTCCTTAAAGCCCAGGGGTTCTCTAGTCCAGGGGTCCTTAAAGCCCTCTTGAGCAGCCATCCCGGTTCCATCGCTGGCAACTCTCAGGCAGCCAGGTGAGACCTGGGGAAGAGGCAACAATGGGAAGGGACCTCTTCCCCAGACCTGCTCTGAACGCCCGCCACATAGGAATTGCAGGCACAAACTCTCCGGCTGCCTCCTTGTTTGGTCTTTTTTTTTCCTGGGTGGAGACCCCATTGAGTTCTCCAGCGGCTGCTTCCTCCATCCTCTTACACAAGGTTGGTTTGTGACACCCGCCTGTGTGATTCACGGCACTGGCTTGGCCTCTCCGGAAAGCTCCGCAGGGATCCAGGAGGAATGAGGCTTTGAGCAATGCCGAGCCTCTCCCGGCCACCTCAGGCTGAGCTTGCGCCACCGCTTGCCTCCGTACTCAGGAGATGGGGAAGGCGATTGGGTTGGCGCCTCCCCGTTGCATTTTGAAATGAAGAACCTGAGGCTTCCTTTCCGTCAGAGCCTTCAGAGGGTTAGCACGAGAGTGACAAAAAGGCCACCTCAGAGCCTTCAGAGGGTTAGCACGAGAGTGACAAAAAGGCCACCGCACGGGTGGCCTGACAGAAGGCGAGGGACCAAGGAAGGAGGAGGGCCTGCCATTTTGCCGAGCGACTTACCCAATTCATGGCCGCCAACAGCAGAAGCTCTGGGGAGGAGGGCGGGGGGGCAGGACCGCAGGAAGAGGGAAGCAGATAATCCCCTGTCCACTTTGGCTAGGGTTCTGATCCAAACTGAGCTCCCTCCATGGCTTAGTTAAAGGCCTAGGCAGATGGACAGAGGGATGGACGGATAGATAGATAGATAGATAGATAGATAGATAGATAGATAGATAGATAGATAGATAGATAGATAGATAGATAGATAGATAGATAGATAGATAGATAGATAGATAGGAAAGAAGGAAGGGATAGCTAGCTAGATAGAGATGGGCACGAAACAGAAAAATAGCATTTCGTTTGTAATGAATTTTTAAAGCCCAGTAGTTTTGTTATGAAACAAAATGAAACGAAATGCTATGCTCCCCTGGGTTCTAAAGGATGCAAATGGAAGTGGAGCTTCCTCAAGTGATTCTAGGTAACCCCCTGAAATTTGGAAAAGTTTCAGGTTCAGTGGGCTGAGTTATGAAACTCCAAAGGGGGTGCCTAGGGAGAAAACTCGTTCTAGCAGAATTGCCTTGGTTTCAACATTTTTTTTTTTTGCCTCCAGAGAGGGGTGCGGCTTGATTTAATTTAGGGCCCTCTTTTTTGTCTTTCTGGCATCCCAGGGTGTCTGTAGAGCTCCCCTCGGGCACCACATTTTCAAACAAATCATTTTTCACTCCCTTGCCAACTCTCTTTCCTGTCCTGCTTTCACATTCCTATAAGGAGGAAGAGAGTGTGAATGGCCTTGGTCTCCAGTGACACATCCTTTCGCTTGATGATCTTTTCTCATTTCTCCATTGCTGCCCTTCTGGGCCTCAGTTACCTTCTGATTTATAGCAATTTTAACTTCAATGGTCCTTGATTACAATTTAGCTTAGAGATTTAGGGCCTTTTCACACGACCCCTAAGATCCGCTGGCCACTTAAATTCGGACCAGAGATCTTAGGGGCTTGTCGCTGTTCCTGCCTTCCCACCCCCTCCGCACTCCTGGCTGCTGGCTGTGAGGGGAGGGAGAAAAAAAGGAAGAAAAGAATGCCGCTCACCTCCTCCGTTCTGCCCTCCCGGCACTGCATTCAGATCTCTTAAAGGGGGGGGGGAGAACAAACAGAAGCAAGGAGAGCCCGGCAGTCACTACTGTTATATCTGCATCAGGAATTTTCACCCTCCAAGAGCAGGTACATGAAAAGTGTGCTGGGCCGCGCTTAGGTGGGCGTGGTCGCACTTAATTATCTGTAAACTCCGGAGCTGGTGGGGAAATAATTTTAAGCTCCGGAGCTGGGAGCCATTTGCCGCGGTGTTTAGCGGTCATGTGAAAAGGCCCTTAGCTGCAGTTTCCTACACACCTCCAAGATCTCTCTCTCTTTTTAAGAATGCCCCTTGCATTGGGCACACCCCCCAGTCCATTTTAGAGGCTGACTGTTGTCCTTTAGTTACACATATTCAGTAGAAAGCTAGCAATTCCACGTATTCTTCTCTGGCCTCTTTAGGAAACGAGTTACAGACCATTGCCTTTTGGTGTTCGACGTGTTCATGAAAGATTTCTCCAAGATGCTCGGGTATCTAGCTGGGAACGTGCTAGAGACCGGAGGTTTGCCAGGAGCTTGGGAATATTACCTTTTGGGACTTTCTTCCTAAGTCCGCTTTCCAGCTAGAGAAGTGGTTCTCAACCTGGGGGTCGGGACCCCTTTGGGGGTCGAACAACCATTTCACAGGGGTCCACATGAGCCAGTGAAGAGAAAGGCACAAACAGCTTGGGTCTGGAGGAGGGGGGAGGAAGGGAGGGAAGAGTGAGTTACAGCTTGATAGGTTGGAGGGGATGTTAGTCAATGGTACCAGAGGCTGCGATTGGCTGAGGGTGCCTGTAGATTGTAGGCATGTCCAAACTTCAGCCCTCCTGATGTCTTGGACCACAACTCCCAGAATTCTAAGCTTAGATTGCCAGTGACAAAGGACTGGGAGTTGTGGTCCAAAACATCTGGAGGGCTGAAGTTTGGACATACAAGTTGTAGAGGGAAGTTCTCTATTGGCCCCTGTGGCAGTGGCCTGCCAAAGGGGGCTAGTGGCCTCTTCCAAGCTGGGCAAGCGTTCACCACAACATGAAAAACTGTATTAAAGGGTCGTGGCATTAGGAAGGCTGGGAAGCACTGAGCTAGAGGATATAGGGAGTTACTCTATATCTCCTCAAAAAAGTAACTTTTCCATGCCTTCTGGAGTTGGCCACTGGGCATCAATTTATTCATTTGTTTATTAGACTTATATGGCCCCCGTCTGATGATAAGGCCACTTTGGGCGGTTCACAACAGAGCAGATAAACAACTGAGAGCCTTTGTACACGACCCCTAAACTCCGCCTCAAATGGCTCCCAGCTCCGGAGCTTACAATTGTTTCCCCACCAGCTCCGGAGTTTGCAGGAAATTAAGTGCGACCACGCCCACCTAAGCGCGTCCCAGCGCACTTTTCTTGTACCTGCTCTAGGAGGGTGAAAATCCCCAGGTTCGGATTTAATCTGGTGAGTGCGGGGCTCTCCTCGCTTCTTTTTTTTTTTTTTTTTGCCTCCCGCCCCTTTAAGAGAAGGAATCAGGACGACGACGGGGCTCCGGGCGGCTTCGGAGGTGAGCCTGCATTTTTTCCTCTCTTTCTTCCTCCCTCCGCTCACGGAGACAGGAGCAAGGAAGTGCGGAGGGGGTGAGGACGCAGGAAGAGCAACGAACCCCCAAGATCCCTGGTCCGAATTTAAGTGGCCAGCGGATCTTAGGGGTCGTGTGAAAAGGCCCTGAGACAGACAATATTTGAGTGAGTTTAGCATTCAAGGCCTCATTGTGACATGTTCTCGGTCGGCTCGTGGTTGGCTCGGGAGAGTAACATTTCCTGATCTTCTGGCAGAGCGGGATGAAGATATCAAGAAAATCCAGACGCAAATCAGCAGCGGCATGCAGACCAACGCAACCCACCTCCAGGCGTACCTGAAGACCTGGGACGTGTACCGAGAGATCTGGGAGGTCAACAAAAATGCTTTCATCAACCGCTACCGGCATTTGAACCCCCTGGTGTCGTCCTTCGACGCCGACACGGCTCGGTAAGAAGGGTCTGCCCGAGGGGGGGGTTATCTCGCAGGGTAAACGTCACGGCTTCTGACCTTCCCGTGGGCTTCCCATCCGTAGGCTTCCACGGGGCCACAGCCAAATTGTGACACTTGACAGGTCTGCTCCCAAAGTGAGAGCCTGGCAGGCGTGACCTGGGTGCCGCGGGCCACTTCCTTCCTAGATTTGTGCCGTGGGGAACTCACACTGTTCCCGCTCTGCCCATGGAAACTCAGGTGCATTTCAACCCTGTGTCCTGAAGCAAGGCTTTCTGGGAAAGAACGGGGTCGGGTTGAGGAAGTCCAGGGCTTCCCCCCCACAATGTTGTTCCTGCTGGCGAGGGCATTCTGCTTTCCCATCATGCCGCAAAACCTCATGGCCCACCGCTGTGCGCCACTCCACAGCTGCCCGGCCCATTCCCCTGTGGTGGCTGACGTTGCCGTGCCGTTTGAGCGATGGGTTTGGGAGAAGGAGCAGCGGGGAGAAGGAAACTTGTTTCCATGCAAATGTCAAAAGTGATTGTAAAAACCTGAACCGGGGAGAGAAAAACACAGAGCCTGAGTGCAAGACGGATGTTTGTACAGCTCTCCCCTGGAGACTTCACATTAAGAGCTTTGTAAACAAGAGCCAGCTGCTGCAGGAGACGAAGCAAATAGCTTCAGAAAGCCAGTAACCCCACCCCACCTCCGCCCCGCCCAGACAATGCTGCTGCCCAGCAAGGCTGGCCCGGGTGGAGGGGGCTTCGGGTGACAGGCAAGGCACTGGACTGGCAGGGAAGTTGGCAAGCTTTTAGGTCCGAGTCTGAGCTCCAAGTCTTTGGCACCAAGTTGAAGCCCAAGTGTTTGGTACCAAGTCTGAGTCCTTGGTAGCAAGTCCCAAGTCTGAGTCCTTGGTATGGATTCCCAAGTCCAAATCCAAGTCTTTGGTGCCAAGCCCAAGTGTGAGTCTTTGGTCCTAAGACCAAGTCCATGTTTTTGGTACCAAGTCTGAGTCCTTGCTAGCAAGTTCCAAGTCTGAGTCTTTGATCCTAAGACCAAGTCCAAGTCTTTGGTATCAAGTTCAAGCCCAAGTGTTTGGTACCAAGTCTCAGTTCTTGGTAGCAAGTCCCAAGTCTGAGTCCTTGGTATGGATTCCCAAGTCCAGATCCAAGTTTTTGGTGCCAAGCCCAAGTGTGTGTCTTTGGTCCTAAAGCCAAGTCCAAGTCCTTGGTACCAAGTTCTAGTCCAAGTTTTTGGTACCAAGTCTGAGTCTTTGGTAACAAGTCCCAAGTCTGAGTCTTTGGTCCTAAGACCAAGTCCAAATCTTTGGCACCAAGTTGAAGCCCAAGTGTTTGGCACCAAGTCTGAGTCCTTGGTAGCAAGTCCCAAGTCTGAGTCCTTGGTATGGATTCCCAAGTCCAAATCCAAGTCTTTGGTGCCAAGCCCAAATGTGAGTCTTTGGTCCTAAGACCAAGTCCATGTTTTTGGTACCAAGTCTGAGTCCTTGCTAGCAAGTTCCAAGTCTGAGTCTTTGATCCTAAGACCAAGTCCAAGTCTTTGGTATCAAGTTCAAGCCCAAGTCTTTGGTACCAAGTCTCAGTCCTTGGTAGCAAGTCCCAAGTCTGAGTCCTTGGTATGGATTCCCAAGTCCAGATCCAAGTTTTTGGTGCCAAGCCCAAGTGTGTGTCTTTGGTCCTAAAGCCAAGTCCAAGTCCTTGGTACCAAGTTCTAGTTCAAGTTTTTGGTACCAAGTCTGAGTCTTTGGTAACAAGTCCCAAGTCTGAGTCTTTGGTCCTAAGACCAAGTCCAAATCTTTGGCACCAAGTTGAAGCCCAAGTGTTTGGCACCAAGTCTGAGTCCTTGGTAGCAAGTTCCAAGTCTGAGTCTTTGGTGTCAAGTCCTAGGACTGAGTTCCTATCACAAACAAGCTTTTTACCCTTAGAGGATAACATGGCAAATCCATCTTTTGCCATGTTATAACCTATTGGTACTGCTCTGAGGAAGGGGGTTTGTCCCCTGAAATATTAGCAATGTCTTTGTTTATTTTTCTAGTAGCCTAAAGGTATCACCTGTTCCACTTTTGTATTAAAGAAAAAGGGAGAAGGTAGATGTGTTCCCAATAGTGGCAGTACCTTGTAAC
>JAPFRF010000012.1:44761883-44771883 GCA_029282475.1 Phrynocephalus forsythii | reverse complement strand
GTTATCTCCCCATCAGGGAAGGTGCTTTAGGGTTCCCTCCACAACAGCCCGTTCCTTCCTTCCCCGAAGCCGAAAGACCTCCCCGTTCCCTCTGTAATTCCCAGAATCCCCAAGGTAGCTTTGCCACCAGTGTGGCTAATGGGATTCTGGGAACTGTAAATCCCAAAAAGGTAAGTTCTCTCAGCTCTGCTTTCTCCCGGGTGTTCTCCTTCCAAGCCTTTCTCTGCTTCCTGGCTCGAAGCGTTAAACCACACATCAAGGAAAACGAATAGTAAGGGTGTAATGAATATTGACAAGTATTCTTGTACCCGCAGAAAAGTAGCCAGTACCCGCGAGACCTTTTGCGAAGGGGCGAAAACCACAGAAGCAACCACGGAAGTTTAGAATAGAAGAGAATCAGGATAGATACTTTATTGTCGTTGTACATAGTCCAACGAAATCGAAAGCTATCCCACGTGTGAGGAAAAACAAAAACAAAATTAAAATTAGAAAGAAAAAAAACACATTTAAAAGGTAGAAAAGAATTAAAAGCACTCGTATACATCCATCACAACGCCCCAAGGTCACACTATTTGGTTATGGCTCTTGGATAAAAAATATTTCTTAGTCTGTTTGTTCTTGTTTTATCTGTATATCTTGCCTGAAGGTAACAGTACAAACATATTATGTCCGGGAGGAGATGAATCCTGTAGAATGTTATTTGCCTTTTTAAGGCAACAGGAACTGTATAGTTCTTCCAGAGATGGAACCCTAACCCTAACCCCCCATGTGCTTATGTACAAAAATCCAAGGTTTTTGTTTTCTTTAAAATGTTCTTGAATTTCTCACCAATAAACGGTGCCAAAAGGTGCAGAGCGCCTTAATCGTGTTGCAATATTGCCCAGTGAAGAGAAAAACCTACCTAGATATTCATTCCCTCATGGGAGAGGAAGATGAGAGAAGATTAATATAGCCTACCGGGTAGTCTCTGCTGTTACTGTACAACATTTTCCCCTCCAGGCATGTATTTTCCTCAGGCGTCCATTCCTAGGCTGTTATCTCTCTCCCAAAGAGAGACACAAGCTCAGTGACTGCCTGTGATGGGGAAGGAGGGTCACGCCAGGTTAAACAGACCTCCTGTACTCGCTCTGAGGGCCCTCTCTGCTTCTAGTGACGCGCTGGTTGTCTGTGGTCTTCTTTCTAACTGAAGTCCACGCTCCTTCCCTCAGCATACCCCCTTTGGCCCCCTCTTTGAGCCCTTTTACACAACCCCTAAGATCCGCTGGTAGCTTAAATTCGGATCCCCCCAGCCAGATATCATGTGGGTTTTGTTCCTCTTCCTGTGTTCCCATCCTTCTGCACTCTGTTGCTCCTGGCTGCGGTGAGGGGAGGGAGAAAAAAATGCAGGCTCACCTCCGCCCACCTCCGTCTGCTGTCGGAGCAGCCCCGTAGGGATTCCTGTCTGTTAAAGGGGCGGCGGGGGCAACAAAAACAAACAAAAGGCGAGGATAGCCCGGCATTCATAGCTTTATAATCCACATCGGAATTTTTTTACCTCCAGAGACCAGGTACTTGTAAAGTGTGCTGGGGGGCGCTTAAGTCGGCATGGGTGTACTTTACTTTTTTTAAAGTCCGCTGCTGGTGGGAAAACAATTTTATGCTCCGGATCTGCAAGTGTTTTGCAGTGGATTTTAGGGGTCGTGTAAAAGAGCTCTTTGTCCCCTTCCTCTCCAGGTGCTGCAGCTGCTGGGAGACCTCAACTCGGAGTGGCTGTCCTTCCAGCAGTGCCTCCTGGACAGCGAAGTCATGCTCAAGAAGCACAAGGAGAAGTTCAAGACTGGCCTCATCCACTGCGCCGACGACTTCAAGAAAAAGGCCCAGAATCTTCTGTTGGATTTTGGGTCTAATGGTGAGTGGAATCCAGACCCGTAGTCTGGAAGTTGAGTTGTGACAAGCGGACTTCTTTTCTTGAGAGACAAACACGTTTCATAGCTCATCCAAGCAGCTTTGTCAGTCTGAGGAAAGATAGTGGCGAGGCCTACAAATTAGAGTTTGCCTGGATTTCATGCCACTCTGGTCTGAATAGGCTCATTAGGCGGACAATTTCAGGCCATTGTCCACCTAAGAGCCTATTCAGGCCATTGTCCACCTAACGAGCCTATTCAGGCAGTTGTCTACCTAATGAGCCTGTTCAGGCCATTGTCCACCTAACGAGCCTATTCAGGCAGTTGTCTGCCTAATGAGCCTGTTCAGGCCGTTGTCCTTCTAATGAGCCTATTCAGGCCATTACCCTCCCAATGAGACTATTCAGGCCATTGTCCACCTAACGAGCCTATTCAGGCCATTGTCCACCTAACGAGCCTATTCAGGCAGTTGTCTACCTAATGAGCCTGTTCAGGCCATTGTCCACCTAATGAACCTATTCAGGCCATTGCCCTCCTAACAAACCTGTTCGGGCCATTGTCCTTCTAATGAGCCTATTGAGGCCATTACCCTCCCAATGAGACTTTTCAGGCCATTGTCCACCTAACGAGCCTATTCAGACCAGGGGGATGTGAAATGGAAGTGAACTATAAAATGGAGGACTCACCACTAACTTTCCTCAGACTGGTGAAGCTGCTTGGATGAGGACCGAAACGTTTCGATCTCTCAAGAAAAGAAGTCCGGTTGCCATGACTCAACTTTCAGATGGACTCACCTGGATGACTTGAGAATCTTCACAGACATCCAGACCCGTAGGCTTTTCCGCCCTGGGGGCACAAACCGCCTTTGCCCCACATGGGCAAGGAACACTTTCAGTTCCTTCTTTTAAATTGCTCATGGCTTGTTGTCAAGCGCATGAAGAAATCTGGCCAGGAAGCAGTCCAGGCTGGGTGGGAATCAGCTTCCGTGGAAATGTTAAATGAGGGCCCCTAGAGTTGGGTTTTGACTGGTTGATGTGCCCTCTTGCTTCTCTGTCCATGGGACCTTCTGTATCTTTCCTTCTGTGTAAGCCTTGGTCAGCTCAGTGGAGCATAACCCCACGTCCCTCCACGAGAGGATGGTGGTTGCCCACTGCCCACGCTCCTTGTATGAAGCGGCTGCTGCATCCTGCCCAACTCCCGCCTGCTCCTTTGAGCTTCGGCTGGCCCGTAACTGCTGGCAGCAGCGACCTTGAAGGCAGAGGTACCCACAGTGGTTGAGGACCCCAAAGGTTGGAGTGTAAATGCGTGTGCGTGTGTGTCTGCATCTGTCCTTAGGTCCTTTCACGAGTGCCATCTCTGCCGAGACGGCTCTGGATCAGATTGCGGCCATGAGGCAGCTCCTGGCCAGCTTGAAGGAAGAGGAGAACACCCTGCGTTCCAACCTGGGCATCTTCAAGATCGACCAGCCGGCCTCCAAAGACCTTCAAAAGCTGGAGCGGGTAAGGTGGGATGGCTTCCCCCCGCTCATTCTTGCATGAGGGCAAGTGAGCTTGCTCTGAGCCCAGCGAGGGGCATCCACCAGTGGCCACCCTAGAAAAAGGAGAAACCACCCTGGGACTGATTACAATAGGACTCCTGTATTTATTTATTTATTTATTTTTATTTTATAGAGTATCTTTTACCCTCCCTTTTTCCTTGGAAAAAGACAGAGGCAGCTTACTCAAATTGAGGGCTGGGAGAGTAAGAACAGACAAAAGAAAATATTTTTTTCACCCAGCGCGTTGTTAGTCTATGGAACTCCCTGCCACAGGATGTGGTGATGGCATCTGGCTTGGATGCCTTCAAAAGGGGATTGGACAGATTCCTGGAGGAAAAGTCCATCACAGGTTACAAACCATGATGGAGATGTGTAATCTCCAGGCTTAAAACCAGGGTAATTCAAGGGCCAGATGCAGGGGAGTGGTATCAGGAGACAGATATCTAGTCTCATGCGCTTCCAGAAGCATCTGGTGGGGCCACTGTGAGATACAGGAAGCTGGACTAGATGGGCCTTTGGCCTGATCGAGCACGGCTCTTCTTCTATTCTTATGTTCTTATGTTATGTTCTTATGTACTGTAATGAGGGACAATATACAGTCCGTTAGCAAGCTACTTCAGTATGCCTGCCGAGAAAAACTCCATGGACATGGGGTCACGAAGAGTCGGTCATAACTGTAACAACAACAACAACAACAACAACAACAACAACAACAACAATTAAGACATATTCAAGTTTGAGAACAGGGAGAACAGTGTGAGAACAGACAAAAGAAAATATTTTTTTTAACCCAGCATGTTGTTAGTCTGTGGAATTCCCTGACATGGGATGTGGTAATGGCACCTGGCCTGGATGCCTTCCAAAGGGGATTGGACAGATTCCTGGAGGAAAAGTCCATCCCAGGTTACAAGCCATGATGGGGAGATGTGTCATCTCCAGGCTTAAAACCAGGGTACTTCAAGGGCCAGATGCAGGGGAGTGGTATCAGGAGACAGAGATCTAGTCTCCTGTGCCCCCAGAGGCATCTGGTGGGGCCACTGTGAGATACAGGAAGCTGGACTAGATGGGCCTTTCTTGGCCTGATCCAACATGGCTCTTATGTTCTTAGGTTCTTATGAGGCCCAGTGGGGGAATTGAACTCCCGACCTCTGGCTCCCCAGCCAGAGACCTAACTCACTGAGATACCCGGAGGTGACCTTGTGGCCGCCGTGTTTTGCAGGAGCTGGACTACATCCAGCAGGTGTGGGAGATCACAAAGGAATGGGAGGACCACTGGAACGAGTGGAAGACAGGAAGCTTTAAGACCCTGAAAACAGAAGTGATGGAGAACACGGCCTTTGCCCTTTTCCGGAAACTGAATAAGCTGAGCAAGGAGCTCAAGGTAGGTGGGAGCAAAGGTAAGTGGCAGCTCAGGGTGTCTTTGGCTGTCCCTGGAAACCCCACCATCCCCAGGAATCTGGGCGTGGTCCTGGATTCAGCCCTCTCCCTGGAAGCCCAGGTGATGGCTGTCTCCAGGGCCGCTTTTATCCAGCTCTGCAGGATTGCCCAGATCCGCCAGTATCTTGATGAGTCCTCCCTGAGGACAGTAGTGCAGGCCCTGGTGATCTCGAGGATCGACTACTGCAATGCCCTCTACGTGGGGTTGCCCTTGACCCTGGTCCGGAGGTTACAGCGGGTGCAAAATGCGCTGGCCAGGCTGGTGGTGGGTGCCTGCAGATACGAGCACATCACCCCAGTCCTGGCTCGCCTGCATTTGCTCCCCGTTGTCCTTCAGATTAGGTTCAAGGTCCTGGTTTTGATTTTCAAAGCCCTCCACGGCTTGGGACCAGAGTACCTGGCGGAGCGTATCTCCCAAAGGACAACCGGGTCCAGACCCTCGAGACTGGCGCAGGCGCGCTCACTGAGGGTGGCCACACCCAGAGAGGCACGGAAATCGCGCACGCAAGACTGCGCCTTCTCTGTGGTGGGCTGCACGCTCTGGAATCATCTCCCCAGTGAGCTGCGCCTGTTGGAGTCCCTGCCAGCCTTCAAGAAGGCCTTGAAGACCCACATATTTAGAGAGGCCTTTGGCGACCTTCCTAGTTAGTCTGCTTCCCCCCTCCCCCCACGTCCGGGCCCTGCCGCCATCATGCCTCATCGCTTCATTTATGCCTTGCCTTGCTTTCTTTTTTCTTTTGTTTTTTGCTTTTATCACTTGTTTTTATTGCTGTAAGCCACCCAGAGTTCCCTTTGGGAAGATGAGCAGGATACAAGATTAACAAACAAACAAACAAACAAATAAATAATAAACCCGTCCTGTCTGTTTGTCCGCCTGGCCATCTGCCTGTCTCTGTCCCCACCTCCTCGGGATGGGAGGCAGTTGTAGGAGCCTTGATGAGGAAG
The DNA here is from genome assembly GCA_029282475.1 of Phrynocephalus forsythii. Classification (NCBI taxonomy): domain Eukaryota; kingdom Metazoa; phylum Chordata; class Lepidosauria; order Squamata; family Agamidae; genus Phrynocephalus; species Phrynocephalus forsythii. The sequence goes on along the minus strand of JAPFRF010000012.1, from coordinate 44,766,081 downwards.
AGTACGGTGAGAACAGCCAACATTATAATGATACACCTGGAGTATTGTGTACAGTTCTGGTCACCGCATCTCAAAAAAGACAGTGGAACTGGAAAAAGTGCAGAAGAAAGTGACTAATATGATTACTGGGCTGGGGCACTTTTCCTGGAAGAAAAGTCCATCCCTGGTTACAAACCATGATGGCGAGGTGCCATCTCCAGGCTTAAAAACAGGGTACTTCAAGGGCCAGATGCAGGGGAGTGGCATCAGGGGACAGAGATCGAGTCTCCTGCGCTCCCAGAGGCATCTGGTGGGGCCACTGTGAGATACAGGAAGCTGGACTAGATGGGCCTTTGGCCTGATCCAGCAGGGCTCTTCTTATGTTCTTATGAGAATCCGCCCAGTCGTTCCATGGCCACTGGCCCAAGGTGGGGTGCCGGTGTGCTTCCTGCCATCTCACCCTCTTTTGCTTTCTGTTTCCTAACCCAAGGACCGGAACTGGGAAATAATTGAGACTTCCAAATCCAAGATTGAGCAGTTTAAGAGGACAATGCCCTTGATTACCGACCTCAGGAACCCAGCCTTGCGAGAGAGGTAGGCAGCTTGGTTTCTGGCTGTCCTCCTTCTCTTTTTGTGGAAAGAGAGTCTGTGTGTGAGAGAGAGATGCTTGACCCGTTCAGTCTCCTAGGCCCCTGTCACACGATGGCTAAATGTGCATTGTAATTTGTTGCGTACTTTCTCTGAGAGTGGTCATGTGACATTAAATGCGCATTTACAGTCCTCACGGCATCAGTTGATTGATCCTGGGTTTTTTAGCGTCCCCATTTGCAAAATGCACATCAAATCCTGGATTTGAAATGCTGTTTTCTCCGCCAGTATTATATATATATATAAGAAATTGGTTTACTTTGATTGCCGGCATGCCAGGTTCCTGTTGCTACTGCAAGAGGATAAAAATGAGCAGAATAGCAAAAATGTGCACTATAACCCCCTACCACCACCACCACCACCACTTGCTTTTGATGTGCAATTCTAGTCTAAAAAAATGCAGATCGAAATAATACAACTGGCGGAGCGAGGTTCAGGGAAATGCTGTGGGTGGTGTTTCAGGAGGCGTGGCCAAGACACTAGTGGTGTGGCCAAGGCCACGAGAGAAGGCCACGAGCCCTCCTGCCTGGCTGCGGAGGAGATGTCTGAATGGCATTGCAGGAGAAGACGCCCGAGGGGTGCCTCCTAGGCTGGCCAGTTGTAGAGGACCGTTTTGCCTGTTCCAGGTTTCCTTGCAAGGGGGTGCCAGTGACGGGAGCCCCTGAGACTTGGAGCCTTTTCACACGACCCCTAAGATCCACTGGCCACTTAAATTCGGACCAGAGATCTTGGGGGTTTGTCGCTGTTTCTGCGTTCCCACCCCCTCCGCACTCCTGGCTGCTGGCTGCGTGAGGGGGGGAAAAAAAGAAAGAAAAGAATGCCGGCTTACCTCCCTTCTGCCGGTCTCGCTCTGTTCCTGGCAGCATTCAGATCTCTTAAAGGGCGGGGGGCAAAAAAAAAAAAAACAGAAGCCAGGAGAGCCCGGCACTCTCTACGTTAGAACCGCATCAGGGATTTTTCACCCCCGGAGAGCAGGTACCTGAAAAGTGCGCTGGGACGCGCTTAGGTGGGCGTGGTCGCACTTAATTTTCTGTAAACTCCGGAGCTGGTGGGGAAACAATTGTAAGCTCCGGAGCTGGGAGCCATTTGCGGCGGAGTTTAGGGGTCGTGTGAAAAGGCTCTAAGGCAGAGGGCTCCCTCCCTGCAGACAGAAGGAAGGGCGAGTGTCAGAGGCTGAGGAAGGTTATGGGGCTAAGAGATGGGCCTCCTCAGCGCCCCTTGGAGGAAGAGGTCCAACGGGGCGGCCCTTGGTGACTCGAGAAATTTTGGCCCCGTCACTCTGGGTCCCCCTCCTTCGATTCAGCGGCACCTCTCCCTCAAACCCCCAGGCACTGGGATCAGGTCAAGGATCTGGTCCTGAGGACGTTCGATCAGGATGCCGAGGACTTCCGCCTGGAGAACATCGTGGAGCTGGGCCTGGATAAGCACGTGGAGAAGATCGCCGAGATCTCCGCCTCAGCCACCAAAGAGCTGGCCATCGAAGTGGTAGGGCTCAGCCCCCTTGGGGAAGGGCCTTGGACGCAAGGCTTCTCGGGTTGGCATGGGCCACCCGGGAGCCAGGATGAGGGTCCCTGTTGTCTCCCCCGACAGAGGCTGGGCCTGGCTTTTGGGCTCCCAGCGATGTGCAGCCCCCCTCTACCTCCCCCCCCCTGCCAAATCTCTCCCTCTTGATGTCCCTCTGGCTCCACTGACCAACCTGGTTGCCTCTCCTCTCCTCCCCTCCGCGCAGGCTCTCAAAAACATTGCTAAGACCTGGGATACTACCACCCTGGACATTGCCCCCTACAAGGACAAGGGGCATCACCGAATCAGGTAAGCCGGCAAGGAGCCCCCCAGTGGATGGAGGGGGCCCACGCCTTCGCTTGCCGCCAGGTGTCATCCTTGCAATTGAGGGAGCCTTGTGGGACAGCAGTTGGGCCGCAGCACTGCAGTAAATACTCTGCTCGCGGCCTGCTTTCGATCCCAGTGGATTGAGGTAGCCAGCTCAAGGGTTGATTCGCCTTTCGTGGTTTAGAAGAGAATAGATACTTGACTGTCATAGTACAACAAAATTGAAAGCTTATCCCAGATATGAGAAAAACAAAAAAACAAAACTAAAATTAGAAAGAAAAAAATGACATTTAAAAGGTAAAAAGAATTAAAACATCTCTGATAAACAATTGTGATGGACGTGTAGGAGTGCTTTTAATTCTTTTTACCTTTTAAATCTGTTTTAAAAAGGTAAAAGGAGTTGAGCCGTGTGGCCATCACAAAACACAATTGCAAAAATAGCTTACAGGCAATACCTTTATAGGCCGCTATTAAAAATTAAAAAAGAGGAACATTGCAAGCTTTCGAGTGTAAATCACCCTTCTTCTAAGCCGGTCCCAGAAGTTCAGACATGATAAAAGATGTTCTTTACCAGGAGGTTACTTTTAAAAGTCCTTGGTTAGATGATGTTCTTAAATTCCGTGGCTAGATGATGTTGCAGCCAACAACATCACCTGTAACCTATTTTTAAAAGGTAAAATACATCTAAATGTATTTTAATAGGTTAAACCGGTGTTTAACCTATTATGCTTTAAATTCTATTCTTTTAATATTGTGAGCTGCCTTGGGTCCCCACATGGGGAAGAAGGTGGCCTATAAGTAAAATAGATAAACAATGAAAGAAGTGACAAGTGCAGCAGGGGTTCGTTGATGGCTGGGGAAGAGCGAGGCTCCCTTCTCCTGGGCCAGGTGACCTGCGCACACAGGTTAGGTGCGGTGCGTGGCCGCTTCTGAGCCTTCCCGCATCTATTATTGGTTCCCTGATTCCCAGCCGTCATCCTTTTTGCCACACAAAGTTTGGGCTGTTCACCAAGTGCCATCAAGAGGCAGGAGACAGTTCGGGATGGAGGCACACTAGCTGTGGGATTCTTGATGTCCTTTTAAAAATCAAAGTTGCCCATTGCTTGGGTTTGCTGATCTTCGGGGGGGAGGGGGCACCACATCTTCTCCCTTCAAAGCTCCCGGTTTGGGCCACCGTGGAGCCCAATCAAGTTTCTAGCCCATGATCTTTTGAGATCACTTTCCCAAGGAGCAGGAAAAATTTGAATGGGGGAGAAACCACTTCTTCTTCTTCTTCTTCTTCTTCTTCTTCTTCTTCTTCTTCTTCTTCTTCTTCTTCTTCTTCTTCTTCTTCTTCTTCTTCTTCTTCTTCTTCTGCTTCTGCTTCTGCTTCTGCTTCTGCTTCTGCTTCTGCTTCTTCTGCTTCTTCTGCTGCTTCTTCTTCTTCTGCTTCTGCTTCTTCTTCTTCTTCTTCTTCGTCTTCTGCTTCTTCTGCTTCTTCTTCTTCTTCTTCTTCTTCGTCTTCTGCTTCTGCTTCTTCTGCTTCTTCTGCTTCTTCTGCTTCTTCTGCTTCTTCTGCTTCTGCTTCTGCTTCTTCTTCTTCTTCTTCTTCTTCTTCTTCTTCTTCTTCTGCTTCTTCTGCTTCTTCTTCTTCGTCTTCTTCTTCTTCTTCTTCTTCTTCTTCTTCTTCTTCTTCTTCTTCTTCTTCTTCTTCTTCTTCTTCTTCTGCTGCTGCTGCTGCTGCTGCTGCTGCTGCTTCTGC